>OX243921.1:14977500-14982236 GCA_945859725.1 Drepana falcataria
AGGTTAGGTTAGGTTAGGTTAGGTTAGGTTAGGTTAGGTTAGGTTAGGTTAGGTTAGGTTAGGTTAGGTTAGGTTAGGTTAGGTTAGGTTAGGTTAGGTTAGGTTAGGTTAGGTTAGGTTAGGTTAGGTTAGGTTAGGTTAGGTTAGGTTAGGTTAGGTTAGGTTAGGTTAGGTTAGGTTAGGTTAGGTTAGGTTAGGTTAGGTTAGGTTAGGTTAGGTTAGGTTAGGTTAGGTTAGGTTAGGTTAGGTTAGGTTAGGTTAGGTTAGGTTAGGTTAGGTTAGGTTAGGTTAGGTTAGGTTAGGTTAGGTTAGGTTAGGTTAGGTTAGGTTAGGTTAGGTTAGGTTAGGTTAGGTTAGGTTAGGTTAGGTTAGGTTAGGTTAGGTTAGGTTAGGTTAGGTTAGGTTAGGTTAGGTTAGGTTAGGTTAGGTTAGGTTAGGTTAGGTTAGGTTAGGTTAGGTTAGGTTAGGTTAGGTTAGGTTAGGTTAGGTTAGGTTAGGTTAGGTTAGGTTAGGTTAGGTTAGGTTAGGTTAGGTTAGGTTAGGTTAGGTTAGGTTAGGTTAGGTTAGGTTAGGTTAGGTTAGGTTAGGTTAGGTTAGGTTAGGTTAGGTTAGGTTAGTTAGGTTAGGTTAGGTTAGGTTAGGTTAGGTTAGGTTAGGTTAGGTTAGGTTAGGTTAGGTTAGGTTAGGTTAGGTTAGGTTAGGTTAGGTTAGGTTAGGTTAGGTTAGGTTAGGTTAGGTTAGGTTAGGTTAGGTTAGGTAGGTTAGGTTAGGTGTTAGGTTAGGTTAGGTTAGGTTAGGTTAGGTTAGGTTAGGTTAGGTTAGGTTAGGTTAGGTTAGGTTAGGTTAGGTTAGGTTAGGTTAGGTTAGGTTAGGTTAGGTTAGGTTAGGTTAGGTTAGGTTAGGTTAGGTTAGGTTAGGTTAGGTTAGGTTAGGTTAGGTTAGGTTAGGTTAGGTTAGGTTAGGTTAGGTTAGGTTAGGTTAGGTTAGGTTAGGTTAGGTTAGGTTAGGTTAGGTTAGGTTAGGTTAGGTTAGGTTAGGTTAGGTTAGGTTAGGTTAGGTTAGGTTAGGTTAGGTTAGGTTAGGTTAGGTTAGGTTAGGTTAGGTTAGGTTAGGTTAGGTTAGGTTAGGTTAGGTTAGGTTAGGTTAGGTTAGGTTAGGTTAGGTTAGGTTAGGTTAGGTTAGGTTAGGTTAGGTTAGGTTAGGTTAGGTTAGGTTAGGTTAGGTGTAGGTTAGGTTAGGTTAGGTTAGGTTAGGTTAGGTTAGGTTAGGTTAGGTTAGGTTAGGTTAGGTTAGGTTAGGTTAGGTTAGGTTAGGTTAGGTTAGGTTAGGTTAGGTTAGGTTAGGTTAGGTTAGGTTAGGTAGGTTAGGTTAGGTTAGGTTAGGTTAGGTTAGGTTAGGTTAGGTTAGGTTAGGTTAGGTTAGGTTAGGTTAGGTTAGGTTAGGTTAGGTTAGGTTAGGTTAGGTTAGGTTAGGTTAGGTTAGGTTAGGTTAGGTTAGGTTAGGTTAGGTTAGGTTAGGTTAGGTTAGGTTAGGTTAGTTAGGTTAGGTTAGGTTAGGTTAGGTTAGAGGTTAGGTTAGGTTAGGTTAGGTTAGGTTAGGTTAGGTTAGGTTAGGTTAGGTTAGGTTAGGTTAGGTTAGGTTAGGTTAGGTTAGGTTAGGTTAGGTTAGGTTAGGTTAGGTTAGGTTAGGTTAGGTTAGGTTAGGTTAGGTTAGGTTAGGTTAGGTTAGGTTAGGTTAGGTTAGGTTAGGTTAGGTTAGGTTAGGTTAGGTTAGGTTAGGTTAGGTTAGGTTAGGTTAGGTTAGGTTAGGTTAGGTTAGGTTAGGTTAGGTTAGGTTAGGTTAGGTTAGGTTAGGTTAGGTTAGGTTAGGTTAGGTTAGGTTAGGTTAGGTTAGGTTAGGTTAGGTTAGGTTAGGTTAGGTTAGGTTAGGTTAGGTTAGGTTAGGTTAGGTTAGGTTAGGTTAGGTTAGGTTAGGTTAGGTTAGGTTAGGTTAGGTTAGGTTAGGTTAGGTTAGGTTAGGTTAGGTTAGGTTAGGTTAGGTTAGGTTAGGTTAGGTTAGGTTAGGTTAGGTTAGGTTAGGTTAGGTTAGGTTAGGTTAGGTTAGGTTAGGTTAGGTTAGGTTAGGTTAGGTTAGGTTAGGTTAGGTTAGGTTAGGTTAGGTTAGGTTAGGTTAGGTTAGGTTAGGTTAGGTTAGGTTAGGTTAGGTTAGGTTAGGTTAGGTTAGGTTAGGTTAGGTTAGGTTAGGTTAGGTTAGGTTAGGTTAGGTTAGGTTAGGTTAGGTTAGGTTAGGTTAGGTTAGGTTAGGTTAGGTTAGGTTAGGTTAGGTTAGGTTAGGTTAGGTTAGGTTAGGTTAGGTTAGGTTAGGTTAGGTTAGGTTAGGTTAGGTTAGGTTAGGTTAGGTTAGGTTAGGTTAGGTTAGGTTAGGTTAGGTTAGGTTAGGTTAGGTTAGGTTAGGTTAGGTTAGGTTAGGTTAGGTTAGGTTAGGTTAGGTTAGGTTAGGTTAGGTTAGGTTAGGTTAGGTTAGGTTAGGTTAGGTTAGGTTAGGTTAGGTTAGGTTAGGTTAGGTTAGGTTAGGTTAGGTTAGGTTAGGTTAGGTTAGGTTAGGTTAGGTTAGGTTAGGTTAGGTTAGGTTAGGTTAGGTTAGGTTAGGTTAGGTTAGGTTAGGTTAGGTTAGGTTAGGTTAGGTTAGGTTAGGTTAGGTTAGGTTAGGTTAGGTTAGGTTAGGTTAGGTTAGGTTAGGTTAGGTTAGGTTAGGTTAGGTTAGGTTAGGTTAGGTTAGGTTAGGTTAGGTTAGGTTAGGTTAGGTTAGGTTAGGTTAGGTTAGGTTAGGTTAGGTTAGGTTAGGTTAGGTTAGGTTAGGTTAGGTTAGGTTAGGTTAGGTTAGGTTAGGTTAGGTTAGGTTAGGTTAGGTTAGGTTAGGTTAGGTTAGGTTAGGTTAGGTTAGGTTAGGTTAGGTTAGGTTAGGTTAGGTTAGGTTAGGTTAGGTTAGGTTAGGTTAGGTTAGGTTAGGTTAGGTTAGGTTAGGTTAGGTTAGGTTAGGTTAGGTTAGGTTAGGTTAGGTTAGGTTAGGTTAGGTTAGGTTAGGTTAGGTTAGGTTAGGTTAGGTTAGGTTAGGTTAGGTTAGGTTAGGTTAGGTTAGGTTAGGTTAGGTTAGGTTAGGTTAGGTTAGGTTAGGTTAGGTTAGGTTAGGTTAGGTTAGGTTAGGTTAGGTTAGGTTAGGTTAGGTTAGGTTAGGTTAGGTTAGGTTAGGTTAGGTTAGGTTAGGTTAGGTTAGGTTAGGTTAGGTTAGGTTAGGTTAGGTTAGGTTAGGTTAGGTTAGGTTAGGTTAGGTTAGGTTAGGTTAGGTTAGGTTAGGTTAGGTTAGGTTAGGTTAGGTTAGGTTAGGTTAGGTTAGGTTAGGTTAGGTTAGGTTAGGTTAGGTTAGGTTAGGTTAGGTTAGGTTAGGTTAGGTTAGGTTAGGTTAGGTTAGGTTAGGTTAGGTTAGGTTAGGTTAGGTTAGGTTAGGTTAGGTTAGGTTAGGTTAGGTTAGGTTAGGTTAGGTTAGGTTAGGTTAGGTTAGGTTAGGTTAGGTTAGGTTAGGTTAGGTTAGGTTAGGTTAGGTTAGGTTAGGTTAGGTTAGGTTAGGTTAGGTTAGGTTAGGTTAGGTTAGGTTAGGTTAGGTTAGGTTAGGTTAGGTTAGGTTAGGTTAGGTTAGGTTAGGTTAGGTTAGGTTAGGTTAGGTTAGGTTAGGTTAGGTTAGGTTAGGTTAGGTTAGGTTAGGTTAGGTTAGGTTAGGTTAGGTTAGGTTAGGTTAGGTTAGGTTAGGTTAGGTTAGGTTAGGTTAGGTTAGGTTAGGTTAGGTTAGGTTAGGTTAGGTTAGGTTAGGTTAGGTTAGGTTAGGTTAGGTTAGGTTAGGTTAGGTTAGGTTAGGTTAGGTTAGGTTAGGTTAGGTTAGGTTAGGTTAGGTTAGGTTAGGTTAGGTTAGGTTAGGTTAGGTTAGGTTAGGTTAGGTTAGGTTAGGTTAGGTTAGGTTAGGTTAGGTTAGGTTAGGTTAGGTTAGGTTAGGTTAGGTTAGGTTAGGTTAGGTTAGGTTAGGTTAGGTTAGGTTAGGTTAGGTTAGGTTAGGTTAGGTTAGGTTAGGTTAGGTTAGGTTAGGTTAGGTTAGGTTAGGTTAGGTTAGGTTAGGTTAGGTTAGGTTAGGTTAGGTTAGGTTAGGTTAGGTTAGGTTAGGTTAGGTTAGGTTAGGTTAGGTTAGGTTAGGTTAGAGGTTAGGTTAGGTTAGGTTAGGTTAGGTTAGGTTAGGTTAGGTTAGGTTAGGTTAGGTTAGGTTAGGTTAGGTTAGGTTAGGTTAGGTTAGGTTAGGTTAGGTTAGGTTAGGTTAGGTTAGGTTAGGTTAGGTTAGGTTAGGTTAGGTTAGGTTAGGTTAGGTTAGGTTAGGTTAGGTTAGGTTAGGTTAGGTTAGGTTAGGTTAGGTTAGGTTAGGTTAGGTTAGGTTAGGTTAGGTTAGGTTAGGTTAGGTTAGGTTAGGTTAGGTTAGGTTAGGTTAGGTTAGGTTAGGTTAGGTTAGGTTAGGTTAGGTTAGGTTAGGTTAGGTTAGGTTAGGTTAGGTTAGGTTAGGTTAGGTTAGGTTAGGTTAGGTTAGGTTAGGTTAGGTTAGGTTAGGTTAGGTTAGGTTAGGTTAGGTTAGGTTAGGTTAGGTTAGGTTAGGTTAGGTTAGGTTAGGTTAGGTTAGGTTAGGTTAGGTTAGGTTAGGTTAGG
>OX243952.1:0-15352 GCA_945859725.1 Drepana falcataria
TATGAAAGGGATTAAATGTAATAATATTTATGGGGGGTCATATTATTCCAAGTTCAATATTTGGTGATAAACTTCTATGGAAAAATGCTCAAAAAAAAGATAAAAAAAAAAAAATTTCTGAAACAATAAATAAAATTATTCCTCAGCGTAAACCTTTTACAACTATAATTGTATGTTTTCCTTGGAATGTGCCTTCCCGGTAAACATCTCGTCATCATTGATATATTGTTAAAATTACAATAAAATATCCTAAAATAAGTAAATTTATATTGAAATTATGGAATCATTTAACTATTCCAGTTACTAAGGTTATAGTTCCAATAGCTCCTGTTAAAGGTCAAGGACTATAATCTACTAAGTGAAATGGATGGAAATTTATATTATTTTTCATTAAATTTACTTCGCTAGAATATAAAGTTCTAAGAATAGCAATTACATAAGATTGAATGATTGCGACAGCTGATTCTAAAATTAATAAAAGAATTTGGATTAAAACTAATATAATGATTAAATAATTATTTATATTAGATCCTGTTCTTCTTAATAAGGTTATTAATAAATGTCCTGCAATTATATTAGCAGTTAAACGAACAGCTAAAGTTATAGGTCGAATGATATTTCTAATTGTTTCGATTAATACTATAAAAGGTATAAGAATATTTGGTGTTCCTTGTGGGATTATATGAGTGAATATATGTTGTATGTTGTTAATTCATCCATATAATATAAATGAAATTCATAAAGGTAATGAGATTCTAAGAGATAAAGTTAAGTGTCTTGTTCTTGTGAAAATATAAGGAAATAATCCTAAAAAATTATTAAATAAAACAAAAGAAAATAAGGAAATAAAAATAAATGTTGAACCATTAAAGTAATTATTTTTTAATAATATTTTAAATTCATTATGAAGCTTATTTAAAATTAATCTTCAAAAAAAATAATGACGATTTGGGATTAATCAAAATGAATAAGGTAAGAATAATATTCCAAGTAATGTTCTAATTAAATTGAAAGAAATATTTATTAAATTTGTAGAAGGATCAAAGATCGAAAATAAGTTACTTATCATTTTCAAGAAAAATTTTTTATTTTAAAATTTTTATTAATATTTTTAATAGAATTATTATTATTATTATAAATATAATAGTTAATAATATTAAATATTAAGAAAATAATTAAGAAAAAAATAAATGATATTATTCAGTTAATTGGTATTATTTGAGGAATAAAAGAATATTACTTTTGTAATTATTTAAATTTGACATATTTATGTTATTAATTAACTAATTCTTTATCATTAGAAGTAAATGCTAATTTACTATAAAATGGTTTAAGAGACCAGTACTTGCTTTCAGTCATCTAATGAAGAATAATTATTAATTCAATTAATAAAATTTTTAATTGAAATTCTTTCAATTACAATGGGCATAAAACTATGATTTGCTCCGCAGATTTCTGAGCATTGTCCAAAAAAAATTCCAGGTCGATTAATAAAAAAATTTGTTTGATTTAATCGACCTGGATTAGCATCAACTTTAACTCCTAAGGATGGAATAGTTCATGAATGAATAACGTCTGATGCTGTAACTATAATTCGAATTTGATTATTTATAGGTAAAACAATACGATTATCTACATCTAATAATCGGAATTGATTATTATTTATTTCATTAGGTTGAATTATATAAGAATCAAATTCGATATTATTAAAATCTGAATATTCATAACTTCAATATCATTGATGTCCGATCGATTTTAAAGTAATTAAAGGATTATTTATTTCATCCAAAAGATATAATAATCGTAAAGATGGTAAAGCAATAAAAATTAAAGTAATTGCTGGTAAAATAGTTCAAATTAATTCAATTATTTGATTTTCTAATAAAAATCGATTAATATATTTATTAAAAAATAAATTTATTAAAATATATCTCACTAAAATAGTAATTATAATGAGAATAATTAATGTATGATCATGGAAAAAGATAATTTGTTCTATTAAAGGTGAAGCTCCATTTTGTAGATTTAAATTTGATCATGTTGCCATTTCTAAAAAAAGGATAATCCTTTATAAATGGGGTTTAAATCCATTACATATAGTCTGCCATATTAGAAATTATTTAAGATTGGTAATTCATGATAAGAATGTTCAGCAGGAGGTAAATTTTGAAATCATTCAATGGAAGATGATATATTTATTGAAAATAAAGTAATTCGTTGGTTAATTATTGATTCTCAAATAATAATTAAAATTATTATAACTGCTAATAAAGAGATATAAGATCCTAAAGATGAAATAATATTTCATGAGATATATGCATCAGGATAATCAGAGTATCGTCGAGGTATACCAGCTAAACCTAAAAAATGTTGAGGAAAAAAAGTTAAATTTACACCTAAAAATATAATAAAAAATTGAATTTTTAGTAAAAAAGGATTTAAAGATAATCCAGTAAATAAAGGATACCAGTGAATAAATCCTGCTATAATAGCAAATACTGCTCCCATAGATAGTACATAATGAAAATGGGCTACTACATAATAAGTATCATGAAGAGTAATATCAATTGAAGAATTAGCTAATACAACTCCTGTTAATCCTCCTACTGTAAATAAAAAAACAAATCCTAATCTTCATAGTGTTGAAGGTCTATAATTAATTTGAGTTCCATGTAATGTAGCTAATCATCTGAAAATTTTAATTCCAGTTGGAACGGCAATAATTATAGTAGCTGATGTAAAATAAGCTCGGGTATCAATATCTATACCTACTGTGAATATATGATGAGCTCAAACAATAAATCCTAATAATCCAATTGCTATTATAGCATAAATTATCCCTAAACAACCAAATGTTTCTTTTTTTCCTCTTTCTTGAGAAATAATGTGAGAAATTATCCCAAATCCGGGTAAAATTAAAATATATACTTCAGGATGCCCAAAAAATCAAAATAAATGTTGATATAAAATTGGATCTCCTCCTCCAGCAGGATCAAAAAATGATGTATTTAAATTTCGATCTGTAAGAAGTATGGTAATAGCTCCTGCTAAAACAGGGAGTGAAAGTAATAATAAAAAAGCTGTAATTCCTACTGCTCAAACAAATAGGGGTATTTGATCAAATATTATATTATTTAATCGTATATTAATAATTGTTGTAATAAAATTAATAGCTCCTAAAATTGATGAAATTCCAGCTAAATGTAATGAAAAAATAGCAAGATCTACAGAGCTTCCTCCATGAGCAATATTAGATGAAAGTGGGGGGTACACAGTTCATCCAGTTCCAGCTCCATTTTCTACGATTCTTCTTGAAATTAATAGAGTTAAAGAAGGTGGGAGTATTCAAAATCTTATATTATTTATTCGTGGAAACGCTATATCTGGCGCTCCTAATATTAATGGTACTAATCAATTTCCAAATCCTCCAATTATAATAGGTATAACTATAAAAAAAATTATAATAAAAGCATGAGCTGTAACAATAGTATTATAAATTTGATCATTCCCAATTAAAGATCCAGGATTACCTAATTCTGCACGAATTAATAAACTTAATGAAGTTCCAATTATTCCAGATCAAATTCCAAAGATAAAATATAAAGTTCCAATATCTTTATGATTTGTTGAATAAAGTCATTTTCGCAAATAAAATGGCTGAGATTAAGCGATAAATTGTAAATTTATTTACGAGAAATAATTCTCTTTTATTATTTATTATAGCTTTATATTCATTTATGATATAAAATTGCAAATTTTAAGGAGTAATAAAAATTATTACTAAGGCTTAAAGAAATTCTTTATTTACAATTTTGAAGATTATTAGTTTATTTAACTTAAAACCTTAAAAAAAAAATAAAGTTCTTAAAATTATTCCTATAACAGATAAAAAAGACATTAAATTTATAAATAATTTAATATTATTTTTAAAATTAATTTTAAATCATTTTAATTTTATATAATTAAATATAAATGAAGAATATAAAATTCGAATATAAAAAAATAATATAATTAATCTTATAAAAATAAAAAATGAACTCAATATATATATATTATTTATAATTAAAAAATTAATAATAATTCATTTTGGGAAAAATCCAATAAATGGTGGTAATCCACCTAATGATAAAAAATTAATAAATAAATTAATTTTAATTAAATAATTTATATTAATAAAAAATAATTGATTAATAAAAAATAAATTAATAAAATAAAATAATATACATATAATTATAATTAAAAATGAATATATGATAATATAAAATAAACATAAATTTTCTCTAATTATAATTGAAGTAATTATTCATCCTAAATTATTAATAGAAGAAAATGCTATTATTTTACGTAATGATGTTTGATTAATTCCATTAATTGCTCCGATAATAATATTAAGAATAATTATAATAATTAAAAAATTATTATTAAAATAATATGACAATAAAATTAGGGGGGAAATTTTTTGTCAGGTTATTAAAATAAAATTATTGAATCATGATAATCCTTCTACAATATTAGGGAATCAAAAGTGGAACGGTGCTGAACCTATTTTTATTAATATACTTGAATTAATTATGATTGAAATAAAATTATTAATTTCAAAATTTTTTAATAAAATTATTTTTAATATAATAGAAAATAAAAAATTAATTGAAGCAATAGTTTGAGTTAAGAAATATTTTAAAGATGCTTCTGATGTTATAATATTGTAAGAATTATTAATAAGGGGGATAAATCTTAATAAATTAATTTCCAATCCAATTCAACAACCAAATCAAGAATTTGAAGAAATTGTAATTAAAGTTCTAAAAAATAAAGTAAATAAAAAAAATAATTTATTAGAGTTAAAAATTGATAAAATTAAAATATTAAACATTAATTAATTTAAGAATTAAAATTTCTTTTTTATATTTTAGTGTAAGATGCACAATAATTTTTGATGTTATTAGTTATAGTTTGATTCTATAAAATATAATAAAGGTAAAACAATTACATAATTTATTCTATCAGAATAATCCTTTTTATCAGGCACTTTATTTTTAAAAAAAAGGGGATTCCTTTATATTTGAGGTATGAACCCAAAAGCTTAATTTAGCTTATTTTTAAATAAAAATTTTTATTTATTTATGTAAAATTTATTGGAAATGGTTTAAATATTTTATCTAAATAAATTAAATAATTTAATAAATATAAATAATATATATATATATAAAATTTAAATATATTATAAATATATTAATTCTATAATTTAATTGAAAGAATTAAAATTATTTATTTTAATATATTATTATTTAAATGATTTTACATTGATTTATCATGAATTAAAATTTTCAATAATATTATTATGAAGGAGAAAAAAAGAAAATTAATTAATATTTAATAACTTCTATTAAATATTTTAATATAAAAAAAAAAAAAAAAAAATCTATGTAAAAAATTTTATTATTAAATAAAATAATTCTTTATGGTTAAAAAATTTATTTAATACTTATTTTACATACAAATTTTAGTGTTGATTATTAATTATTTTAATAATAATTAATTTAATAAGTAGTAATTAATATTGAAAATTTAAGAAATTATGATTCAGTAATTTAAAAATTAATAACAAATTTTGTGCCAGCAGTTGCGGTTAAACATAAATTAAATTAAATTTTATTAGTAATTAATAAATAATTTAATTAAATATTAAATATAATTAAAATTTTATATTATTAAGTGAAATTTTAATATAATTAAATATTATATTTTTATTATGACTTAATAAATTTTATTATAAACTAGGATTAGATACCCTATTATTAAAATTTAAATTTAAAATACTAAAATAGTATATAATTATTTATTGAAACTTAAATAATTTGGCGGTATTTTAGTTCATTTAGAGGAATCTGTTTAATAATTGATATTCCACGAATAAATTTACTTAATTAGTTAAAATTTGTATATCGTTGTTATAAAAATATTTTTTAATAAATGTAATATTTAAAAATTTAAAATAAAAATTAAATCAGATCAAGATGCAGTTAATGGTTAAGAATATAATGGATTACAATAAATTTATTTAAATGAATATTAATTTTTAATTATTAATTGAAAGTGGATTTAAATGTAATTTTTATTAGTTTAATAAAATGATTTATAATTAAGATATGTACATATTGCCCGTCACTTTCATTTATAAATTGAAATAAGTCGTAACAAAGTAGAGTTACTGGAAAGTGTCTCTAGAAAGATCAAATTAGAGCTTGATAAAGTATTTCATTTACATTGAAAAGATATTAAATTAATTAATTAATTTGAAAGTTATAAATTAATAAAATATATAAATAATAAAAGAATTTTTAATAAGAATATTATAATTGGGGGGTTATAGTATATTAAAAAAAAAATTTTTTGATTTATAGTTTATTAGTATTGTAAAAGAATTTTAAAATATTTGAAATTAATTTATAAAAAAGTAATTTTTATTTAGTGTATCTTGTGTATCAGAGTTTATTAATAATATTTTATATCTAAAAAATTCTCGAATTTAAAAGAGATAGTTAATTAATAAAGTTATTGTAGTATAAATATTTTAAATAATTAATTTGAAATGAAATGTTAATCGTTTTTAAATATATCTAGTTTTTTTAGAAAAAAATTTAATTTTAAATATTAAAAAGAAAAAATTAATTATTTAATTTTTTCTTTTTAATATTAAATAATTTAAGGGATAAGCTTTAAATTAAATTTTTATAATAAATATTAATATTTTTAAAATTTATATAATTTATATTGTTAATAAATTATAATTTATTAAAAATAATTTTATTAAAAATAAAATTTAATTTTTATATTTAAATTTTTATAAAAAAATAATTTTTAATTAAAAAAAATTAATTATAATGATAAAATTAGTAAATAATAAAATCCTATATATATATATATATATATATATATATATAAAATAAATTTAATTTTAAAAATTAATTAAAAGGAATTCGGCAAAAAAAAAAAATTATATTCACTTGTTTATCAAAAACATGTCTTTTTGAAAATAATTTAAAGTCTAATCTGCCCACTGATGTAATATTAAAGGGCTGCAGTATCATGACTGTACAAAGGTAGCATAATCATTAGTCTCTTAATTGGTGACTTGTATGAAGGATTGAATGAAATATATACTGTCTCTTAATTAATTATTGAATTTAATTTTTTATTTAAAAAGTTAAAATAAGTTAAAAAGACGAGAAGACCCTATAGAGTTTTATAATTTTTTTTTTATGAAATTTATATATAAATTAAATATAGAAATAAAATAAATTATTTTATTGGGGTGATAGAAAAATAAAAATAACTTTTTAGTTTTATTAACATTAATAAGTGAATTATTGATCCATATTTTATGATTATAAGAAAAAATTACCTTAGGGATAACAGCGTAATTTTTTTTTTTAGTTCAAATAAGAATAAAAGTTTGCGACCTCGATGTTGGATTAAGATAAAATTTAAATGCAGAAGTTTAAAATTTTTGATCTGTTCGATCATTAAAATCTTACATGATCTGAGTTCAAACCGGTGTAAGCCAGGTTGGTTTCTATCTTTTAAAAAAAAAAATATTTTAGTACGAAAGGATTAAATATTTAAATTAAATTTATTATTAGAATATTATTAATATAAATTATATAAGCTATTTTGGCAGAAAAAATGTAATGGTTTTAGAAATCATAAATATATAATAACATATATATATAGTATATGTTAATTGATATAAAATTAATTTTTATTGGGTTATTATTATTAATTATTGGAGTTTTAATTGCAGTTGCTTTTTTAACCTTATTAGAACGTAAGGTTTTAGGTTATATTCAAATTCGTAAAGGACCTAATAAATTAGGTTTTATGGGAATATTACAGCCTTTCTCTGATGCTATTAAATTATTTAATAAAGAACAAACATATCCTATAATATCTAATTATTTAATTTATTATTTTTCTCCTATTGTTAGATTTATTTTATCTTTAATAGTTTGAAGATTAGTTCCTTATTTTTTTAATATAATTAGATTTAATTTAGGTGTATTATTTTTTTTTTCTTGTATTAGATTAGGAGTTTATACTGTTATAATTGCTGGTTGATCTTCTAATTCTAATTATTCTTTATTAGGTGGATTACGGGCTGTAGCTCAGACTATTTCTTATGAAGTTAGATTAGCATTAATTTTTATGTCAAGAATTTTAATAATTATGAGTTTTAATTTTAATTTATTTTTTATTTATCAAAATTATATTTGATTTATTTTTTTAATATTTCCATTATCTATAAGAATATTATCTTCTATAATAGCTGAAACCAATCGGACTCCTTTTGATTTTGCTGAAGGTGAGAGAGAATTGGTTTCAGGGTTTAATGTTGAATATAGAAGTGGAGGATTTGCTTTAATTTTTTTGGCTGAATATTCAATAATTTTATTTATAAGTTTAATATTTACTTTAATTTATTTAGGTGGTTATAATTTAAATTTTTTTTTTTATGTAAAGTTAAGTTTATTGTCTTTTATTTTTATTTGAGTTCGTGGTACTTTACCTCGTTATCGATATGATAAATTAATATATTTAGCTTGAAAAAGATATTTACCTATTTCTTTAAATTTTTTATTATTTTTTATTGGTTTAAAAATTTTTATTTAATTAATTAAATTTAGTATAATTATAATTAATTTAAATTAATAGAATAAAAAAATTCTTTCTTAAGTTTTCAAAACAAATGCTTATTCAAGCTCATTAATTAAAAGATTAATTTATCTCAGTATTTATTTATTAAAGGATTTATAATAAAATATGAGAAATATATGATTGTTAAAATTTGACCTGTAATAATATATGGATTTTCAACAGGACGAGCTCCAATTCAAGTAAGTAAAATAATAATAATAATTAAAGATCAGAATATAATTTGATTAATAGGATAAAATTGAATTCCTTGAATTTTTTTATTAAATGTTAATGGTAAAATAATTAAAATTAAAATTGATCTAATTAATGCAATAACTCCTCCTAATTTATTGGGAATTGATCGTAAAATGGCATATGCAAATAAAAAATATCATTCTGGTTGGATATGAATAGGAGTTACAAGTGGATTTGCAGGAGTAAAATTATCAGGATCTCCCAATATATAAGGGTTTGTTAATGTTAATATTGTTAAAATAAATATTAAGATAATAAATCCAATTAAGTCTTTGAAGATAAAAAATGGGTGGAAAGGAATTTTTTCTAAATTACTATTAATACCTAGTGGATTATTAGATCCTGTTTGATGTAAAAATAATAAATGAATTATAACTATTATTAAAATAATAAAGGGTAATAAAAAGTGAAATGTGTAGAATCGAGTTAAAGTTGCATTATCAATAGCAAATCCTCCTCAAATTCAATTAACTAAAGTATTTCCTAAGTATGGAATTGCTGATAATAAATTAGTAATTACTGTTGCTCCTCAAAAAGATATTTGTCCTCAAGGTAATACATATCCTATAAAAGCTGTTGCTATTAATAAAAATAAGATAATTACCCCAATTATTCAAGTAAGTTTTAAGTTAAATGATTCATAATAAATTCCTCGTCCAATATGAAAATAAACACAAATAAAGAATATAGAAGCTCCATTTGCATGTATAGTTCGAATTAATCATCCATAATTAACATTTCGACAAATATAATTTACTCTATAAAAAGCTAAATCAATATTAGCAGTATAATATATTGTTAAAAATAATCCTGTAATAATTTGAATTATTAAGCATAATCCTAATAAAGATCCAAAATTTCATCATCTTCTAATATTAGAAGGAGAAGGTAAATCAATTAAGGATGAATTAATAATTTTTATAATAGGATGAGTTTTTCGTATAGGTTTATATAGATTTATCATTTAAATTCTAGACCGTAAAGGGCCAAAAAAGATATTAGTAATTTTTACTACAGCAATTAATGTAATAAATAAGTAAATAATTATTATTATTATTATTAAGAATGTTTGGTTATTATATATTTTATTTAAATTGATATTATTTTCATAATTAAAAAATATTAAATTAAAAAAATTAGTTATATCTGAATTAAAATTTAGGTTTATTCATTTTAAATTATAATAATTAATAAAAGTTATTATTATTATAATTATAATAATAATAAATATAATAAATTTTATTTTTAATTCGATTTTAAAAAATTCATTAGAAGCAATTCTTGATACGTAAATAAATATTACTAATATTCCCCCTAAAAAAATTAAAAACAAAATATATGAAAATCAATAAGTTTTAATTAATATTCCTGATAGTAAGCAAATTAATATAGTTTGAATAATAATTATTAGGCCTATTGATAGAGGATGATTTATTTTTATTATAGTTATTGAAAAAAAAATTAATAAGTAAGATAAAATTATTTTTGTAATTTCAAAGAATAATTTAAAAAAAATATTAATTTTGGAGATTAAAAATGAAGATAATCTTTTTCTTTGAAGTTTTTAAAGAATTTGCTTAATTTTGGTTTACAAGACCAATGTTTTTTTTAAACTATAAAAACAAATATTAATGATAATTTTGAATATATGGATTGTTTTTATTATTATGTTTGTATTAGGAAATATAATTTTTGTTTCTAAACATAAACATTTATTAATTGTTTTATTAAGATTAGAATTTATTGTTTTAAGAATTTTTTTTTTTTTTTTAATATATTTTATAATAATTGAATATGATATGTATATATTAATAGTATATTTAGTTTTTTCTGTTTGTGAAGGAGCATTAGGATTATCAATTTTAATTTCAATAATTCGAACTCATGGTAATGATTATTTTCAAAGATTTAATTTATTATAATATGATAAAATTTTTATTAATAATATTTTTTATAATTCCATTATCTTTTTTAAAAAATATATTTTGAATGGTTCAGATAATATTAATTTTTATTATATTTATGTTTATAAATATTACAATTAAAATTAATTATTTTTGTAATATAAGATATATATATAGATGTGATATTTTATCTTTTGGTTTAATTTTATTAAGAATTTGAATTTGTTTATTAATAATTATGGCTAGAGAAAATTTATTTAAGATAAATTTTTATATTAATTTTTTTATTTTTAATATTATTTTTTTATTAATTATATTATTTTTAACTTTTAGAGTAATAAATTTATTTTTATTTTATTTATTTTTTGAATCTAGATTAATCCCAACTTTAATATTAATTATTGGATGAGGGTATCAACCAGAACGAATTCAGGCTGGAATATATTTATTATTTTATACTTTATTTGCTTCTTTACCTTTATTAGTAGGTATTTTTTATGTTTTTATAACTCAAAATTATATTATAATTTATTTTTTAAAATTTTTTAATTTAAATTTATATTTATTATATTTTAGAATAATTATAGCTTTTTTAGTAAAAATACCAATATATATAGTTCATTTATGACTACCTAAAGCTCATGTTGAAGCTCCAGTTTCTGGGTCTATAATTTTAGCAGGAGTTATATTAAAATTAGGTGGTTATGGTTTATTACGTTTAATAATTTTTATTCAAGAAATTGGTTTAAAATTAAATTTTATTTGGGTTAATATTAGATTATTAGGTGGATTTTATGTTAGTTTAAAGTGTTTTTGTCAAGTTGATATAAAGTCTTTAATTGCTTATTCATCAGTAGCTCATATAAGTATAGTAATTGGGGGTATTATAACAATAAATAATTGAGGGTATATTGGAGCTTATATTTTAATAATTGGTCATGGATTATGTTCTTCTGGAATATTTTGTTTAGCTAATATTAGATATGAGCGTTTACATAGACGAAGTTTATTTATTAATAAGGGGATAATAAATTTTATACCTTCAATAAGATTATGATGATTTTTATTGATAAGATCAAATATATCTGCTCCTCCTTCTTTAAATTTATTAGGAGAAATTAGTTTAATTAATAGTTTATTAAGATGATCTTGAATTTCAATAATTATATTAATAATAATTTCTTTTTTTAGAGCTGGTTATAGATTATATTTATATTCTTATATTCAACATGGAAAATTTTATAGTGGTTTATATAGTTATTACAGTGGAGTTTCTCGTGAATATTTATTATTATTTTTACATTGATTTCCTTTAAATATTATTATTTTAAAAGTTGATTATTTTATAATTTGATTTTATTTAAATAATTTAATTAAAATATTGATTTGTGGAATCAAAAATATGATAAAAATTCATTTTAAATTATTAATAAACAAATATATTGTATATGTTATATTTCTTTCTTTTTTTTATTTATTTTTATATTAATAAATTTTTTTTTCTTTTTTTATTTTTTAATAAATAATTTAGTTATTATATTAGAGTGGGAAATTATAAGATTAAATTCTACTTCTATTATTATATCTATTTTATTAGATTGGATATCTTTATTATTTATAATATTTGTTACTTTAATTTCTTCTGTGGTAATTTATTATAGAAAAAGATATATAAGTTCAGAATTAAATTTAAATCGATTTATTATTTTAGTTCTTTTATTTGTATTTTCTATAATTATATTAATTATTAGTCCTAATATTATTAGAATTTTATTAGGTTGAGATGGATTAGGGTTAGTTTCATATTGTTTAGTCATTTATTATCAAAATTTAAAATCATATAATGCTGGTATATTAACTGCTTTATCTAATCGAATTGGGGATGTTTTTATTTTAATGGTAATTTCATGAATAATAAATTATGGTAGATGAAATTATATTTTTTATATAAATTTTATAAAAAATGATTATTCTATAATAATTATTTCAATTATAATTATTATTGCTGCTATAACTAAAAGAGCTCAAATTCCTTTTAGATCATGATTACCTGCTGCTATAGCAGCTCCTACACCTGTATCTGCTTTAGTTCATTCTTCTACTTTAGTTACTGCAGGTGTTTATTTATTAATTCGTTTTAATGTTTTATTAATAGATATAATTTTTATAAAATTTTTATTGTTAATTTCTGGTTTAACTATATTTATAGCTGGAATTTCAGCAAATTATGAATTTGATTTAAAAAAGATTATTGCCTTATCTACTTTAAGACAATTAGGTTTAATAATAAGAATTTTAAGAATAGGATTACCAGATTTGGCTTTTTTTCACTTATTAACTCATGCTATATTTAAAGCTTTATTATTTATATGTGCAGGAGTTATTATTCATATGATAAATGATATTCAAGATATTCGATTTATAGGAGGAATTAGATTTTATATCCCTTTTACTTCTTTATGTATAAATATTTCTAATATAGCCTTATGTGGAATTCCTTTTTTAGCAGGGTTTTATTCTAAGGATTTAATTTTAGATATAGTTAATAATAATAATTTAAATTTATTAATTTTTTTATTATATTATTTTTCTACTGGTTTAACTGTTTTTTATACAATACGCTTATTAATGTATTTAATAATTAATGATTATAATTTATTTTCTGTTTATAATTTATATGACGAAGATTATGTGATATTAAAAAGAATATTTCTTTTATTATTTATAAGAATTATTAGAGGAAGATTATTAAGATGATTAATTTTTCCTTATCCTTATATAATTTATTTACCTATTAATTTAAAGATATTAGTAGTTTATGTAATATTAATAGGGGGCTTATTAGGATATTTAATTAGAAATATAATAGTTTATTCTTTAAATAAATTTTTAATATTTTATAATTTAAGTAATTTTTTATGTTTTATATGATTTATACCTAATTTATCTACTTATGGGTTAAATTTTTATTTTTTAAATTTTGGTCAAAAATTATTGATAAATATTGATTTTGGTTGAAGAGAATATTATAGAGGGCAAGGAATAATAAATATTATTAAAAATTATTCTATATTTTTTAATATTTATCAAATAAATAATTTAAAAATCTATTTATTTAGATTTATTATTAGAATAACAATTTATATGTTAATTATTTTATTATCTTATTTAAATAGCTTATATATAGAGTATAATATTGAAGATATTATGGAGATTATTTAATCTTTAAATATTTATAAAAAAAAAATTTTTTTTTTACAATGAAAATGTAATGTTTTAAATAAACTATATAAATAATAAAAGAAATATTAATGATTTTAATCACTAAAAATTAAGTTAGCAGCTTAATTTATTATATATTTCAAATAAAAATAAAATTTAATTTAATTGGAATTTTTATTCAATATTATCATTAACAGTGATATACCTCTATTTTGGTTTCAATTAATAAATAATTAATTAAATAAGGAGTTTTTAACTCTATCTTTTAATTCGAAATTAAATGCAAATTGCTTCTTATTTAAGATATATTGAAAAATCAATAATTTTTGAATGCAAATCAAATGTTTTTTAAACTAAAATCCTATAAATATATATATATATATATATATATATATATATATATATATATATAGATAGATAGATAGATAGATTAAAATTTATTAAAATATTTAAATTAATTAGTTCAATTTAATATATTTTGATTTCATTCATGATAAACTCCTAAAATTAAGATAATAATAAAAAAGAAATTAATTTTTATTCAAATAATAAAATTTACTATATTAAATAAATTAATAAGAGGAAATATTAATGCAATTTCTACGTCAAAAATTAGGAAAATTACAGTAATTAAAAAAAAATGAAGAGAGAATGGAATTCGAGCTGAAGAATTTGAATCAAATCCGCATTCAAATGGTGAACATTTTTCTCGATCTTTAAAAGATTTTTTAGATAAGATAATTGAAATACTTATTAATACATTTGAAATAATAGAAATTATAATTAAAATATTAATTATTAGAATAATTATTTATATTAATAAATATTAAACTTTTTGATTGGAAATCAAATATACTAAATATATTATATAAATAATTAATTTCCTCATCAATAAATAGAAATATAAAGGAATAATCAAACTACGTCTACAAAATGTCAATATCAAGCAGCAGCTTCAAATCCAAAATGATGTTGACTAGAAAAATGATTGTTTAAGTGTCGAATTAGACAAATTAAAAGAAAAATTGTTCCAATTATTACATGTAATCCATGAAATCCTGTTGCTATAAAAAAAGTAGACCCATAAACTCTATCTGCAATAGTAAATGGAGCTTCTAAGTATTCATATGCTTGTAAAATTGTGAAATAAATTCCTAATATAATTGTAATAAATAACCCTTGAGTTGTTTGTGAATAATTATTTTCTATTAAGGCATGATGAGCTCATGTTACTCTAACTCCTGATCTAATTAAAATAATGGTATTTAATAGTGGAA